>JAVRXN010000002.1:52179213-52213637 GCA_033556935.1 Timema podura | reverse complement strand
AATATTTTATGATTATTTTTAGTTGTGTCTGGTGCAGGAATAGTCGGTAAGCATGGGCAGTTCTAATATTAAATGTAGTGTAGTGCAGGTTCAGTGAATTAAAATATGTCACAGCCGCAGATAAACGTTGATAGCGTTTAGCGGAAAGGACAGCGGCTACTAACTATAGGTATAACGCGACAGAAGTGAATTATTTAAAGAAAATAATGTGCAACCATAATTGAAAAACACTTATAAAAAGATCCACGCTAATCCATATATTTCCAAAATTCTACTTGGGTACCCGAATCTTACAAAAGTTATCATGGAGCCTGGTAAAAGATACCTGACTAATGTAATTGCGTTTAATGATAATTGACATTTGGATTTTTGGCGGGAAGTCAGTTCCCAACAGGATAACTCTCTAGAGTAGAGTACTTGGTTTTATATTAGTTGTGAATTTGGCTACCCAGGTTTACAAATCATTTACACTCAGTGGCGTAGCTATAATGAAGATGGTAGGGCACTTGACCTGACCACCAAACCCATTAGAAATATTTTAACACAAAAAAGGTTTTTTTAAAGTAATAAGTGTATTTTGTTTTATATTATTTTGAAACAAGTATTATAACGGGTAACCAATTTGATCACCAATATAATAATTCAGCTAAATTTTAAAGAATAGTTTTCAAGAGGTACAAATTTTTGTATTTGCTCTGGGTGCCATACCGTCCCCCCTTCCCCTATCCCCTACGCCTCAGCTTGCACTATTAGCCAAATGGTCCTAGGTGATAAGTTCAAAATATTTTATTTACTGGTTACGAGGAGGTCAACGTTCAAATATCGGCTGGGGACAATTCAATGTTTCTATCCATTCTTACCCGCCTCGGTGGCGTAGTTGACTAACGTGCTAGTCGTGTTGAGCCCGACTGCCGAGGACGGGGAGATCGAGGTTAGAATCTCGGTCGGATGAACTGGGGGTGGTTTTTCCTAAATGGTTTTCCACCCTCCCTCCACGCAAACGCGGGTTCACTTCCTCTATTCAACCTTACCAATTCCTAATACATTATCGTAATTAGCACTTAAGCGTATAACCCGAACCGGTAGTAAGACGCGGTGCTAAATAATAATAATAATATCCCTTCTTCACGCTAACGAGGGTGAATTTTCTCTAAGTTAGCCTTGTATAATAAGACATTATTTATTAGCCTTGGTGTTGAATTTTAAGCAAGCCAAATCGTCTGGTAATGTAGATATCACATAATATCTAATAGATGTTACGTACTTACTTTCTCTATGGCATTAGGAACTCGAAAGCTCATTACCACACTCACAAAAGTAGGCCAACTATACCTATCTTGAGCTAATTCCATCCAGTCTACCTCATTACACCCTTTCTCTCTCAGTTCCTTTCTAATGTTATCCTCCCATCTGTGTCTAGGTGTTACCAATGGTCTCTTCCAATTGGGTGTGCCATTCAATACCTTGAACGTGGTTCTAGATACTCCCATTCACGCTGCATGACCTACCCACCATAACCTGCGAGATTTTTTCAACACTAACAATGTCTGGTGACGAGTACAGGGTATGCAGCTCATCATTATGTAGTATCCTCCAATCCCCACTATATTCAACAATTTTTGTACCAAATATCTTCCAAGCATCTTGTTTTTGAACACCCTATATTTTCGTCATTTAAGGTAAGAGGCCATGTTTCCCACCCACACAGAACAACCGGTGAAATTATGAATTTGTATGTTCAGATTTTTACATTCCTTGATAGCGGGTGAGACAACAACTGACCAAGTATTAACAATCCATATCTAACTGTATTCTCTTCTTAATTTTCAATCTAATATTGTTATCGCTAGTTAAAATTGTTGTTCTTAATATTAATTCGATTACATAACAATAGGATGTAATCAAGTTGGGATGGTAGGGAGTATGAGCTAAGAGCTAGTATTTTTCTCAGGTTTTATTGTAAAAAATGTTTTTCTGCAAAATAAATAAAACATTTCACCAGTAGAAACACAAATTAAAATCTTTTTTTCAAATAGTAATCTCAACAGTTCTTGAATCTCTGTCAAATTTGTCCTAAAATTTAATGAAAACTTTTACTCTTCGTTTAAAAAGTCTATCATCAAATGGTAAAATGCTCATGACAAAAATTCAAGAACCATTTGGATTACTATGTGTAGAAAATTAAACTATAAGTTATGTTTCTATAGGAGCAATATTTGATTGATTTTTCTGAAGAATAAAAAAGGTTCGCAATGAAAACTGCAAAAACGCTTACCTCTTCTCAAGTATCTTTCCATTCCATCCTAAGGGCTGAGACAATAAATCTCATTTGAATGACATAAGTTCACTCCCTACACGTTAAATTATATGCATCCAAAAACTTTTGTAATTTGAATTATCTTTATAGTATTATCCCAAAATCACTTTAAGAATCTCTAGATATTTTAGCATCGCTTCTTACTACCCGCTCGGTTCTATACGCTTATTTACTTACTACGCTAATGGGTTAGGAATTGGGAGGGTTAGATTTAGAGGAAGTGAACCCACATTTGCGTGGAGGAAGAGCCGTAAACCATTTTAGGGAAAACCACCTCCAGTTCACCCGACCGAGATTCTAACCTCAATATCCCCGTCCTTTGCAGTCTAGCTCAACATGAAACTAGCGCGTTAGCTAACTACGCCACAGAGGTGGGTCGTAAATAAAATTAACCATCTTTTTTTGGGCATCCGAGATATCCACATATCTAGGCTAATATAGTAGATCTAAGGAAGTAAAAATTAGAAGGAATGTATCCTCATATGTAAGTAGGGGAAGTGGTATGCCATTTGTGAAAAGATGCCTTGCTGGGAATCGATTCTCTATCTTCTCGTCACCGACCATTCAGTCTAGTGCAAGAGTGGTGCAAGTCAGACTTATAGGCCGCATTATTCTGTTCTTTTGTAAATATTGTAGACATTATACACTATTTTATATTATGACACTTAGAAAATTGGTCATTATCCGGGGATATATAGCAAGTGAAATTGGTTCACCAAATCACTAAGGATCGATTCCAAAAGTTGTTAGATTTGTGCTCCAAATATGTGAGTATGTGCAATATTTGGCAGCATATAAACGTGTGACACTGATTTTCTCTTATGAAAAGTACAAACGTCCGTGATATCACGTCAAGGACACGCATTTGTAACCAAATATGAGAGTGACTTGAATACAAGATTTAAAGTATAACATTCACACCCTTTGGTGCAAAGAAAAAAAGTCTCAAAATACTGGGGAAACATGGATAGTAAGTTTTAAAAATGTTGACGATATTGAATTTTATTAAATATGCCCTCCACAGTATTTTCAATTTTCAATGTGGCCCTTATGATCAATAAGGGCAATAAGGTTGTTATTGACAGACGTTGATAAAATCTATTATGTGTAGAAACAAGTTTTAAATGCAACGTTTTTCATCACGATTGATCTTAAGGTCCATGTTTAATATTGAATAATTATCCATATGTATAAATTGTATTCAAACACGCACGTGCTAAATAAAATTGTATATTCAAATAGAGTTCAGATTGATGTTTTATAAAGCGTGTTTATTTAGGTTCACTAAAATTATATAAACTTCATGAATTCTAAAAATATATATGCTAATATTATCCACCAATGAATGATTAATGTCACCAAACGATTAAGGATTATTTTTCAGATCCAAGGGACTAGCTCTCGTACATGTCACCAAACGATCAAGATTATTTTTAAGATCCAAGAGACTAGTTCCTCGTGCAAGTCACTGAACGATCAAGGGTGCCTGTTTAAGATCAGAGGACTAATAATTATTCATACATTCACCGAACGATCGAAGATATCTATATAAAATGGAAGGAATAATTACTCATACATTTCACCGAACGATCGAAGATATCTATATAAAATCTAAGGGACTAGTTACTCTACATGTCACCGAACGATCAAGGATTACTTTTAAGATCCACGGACTAGTTACTCGTACATTTCACCGAACGATCAAGGATTACTTTTAAGATCCACGGACTAGTTACTCTTACTTTCACCGAACGATCAAGGATATCTATTTAAGATCCACGGGACTAGTTACTCTTACATGTCACCGAACGATCAAGGATATCTATTTAAGATCCACGGGACTAGTTATCTTACATGTCACGAACGATCAAGGAATCTATTTAAGATCCACGGACTAGTTACTCGTACATTTCACTGATGATCAAGGATGTATGTATAAAATCTAAGGGACTAGTTACTCGTACCTGTCATTGAATAATCAGGGAGGTTTTTATTATCAGTTTAAGATTAACTTCTAAACCAATTAAATTTTAAAATGAAGTTTTCTATTGATTCGCACCCTCAATCATCTGGTGTTTGAATCCTGAATGAAAACCAAAATAAATATATTGGTTTATTTTAAATGAATTTATTGCTTTTCGTCTTTTGATGAATTTATGTAATCGTAATTAATTTTAGAATTAAATAAAATCAATAAGTAACTTCGACAGGCCTTAAATGCGTCATTTCAAATAGAGCATTGACATAAGGAAAATTGTTCAAAATATCGTCGTGGTAAATGTTTACGAAGTCTCACATGTCTCTTTACATTGCTTCCAAAGGTCAACGACATGGTCATTCTAATAATATTTGTGTTCCTATTTGTAGTGTTCATGGGATTAATAGGAAGAGACTCAGACTCGGGCTTATGAGTCTACTTAAATAGATAGGTAAAATATGTGCTTAGTATTCATTCTGATCAATTTGTTTATGATATACTTGTACTTACATACTACAAAAAATTCAAGTAATAACCCTACCTGAATGAAACTAGGTATTATATTCTCTGTGTGTCCTTACGATGTTTCCTAGAACACATTACTATAATCTTAAAATACTTCCTATACTTGTCTGTCCACTGAATACGGTAAGCTTTGATATATGGCAAAACCGTTACACAAAGTAGGTACTTCTTGGAAAGGTTCAACTTAGGAAGTATCATACGTATAACTAATGCTTGTTCAGCCATAACAACACCAAATCGTTGACTAGAGAGTCAAATAGGTATAATAAATAATGGCTCTAAAGTGAACAACAGCGCTAAGCTCTAGTCCTACACACTGGACCAGCTAACATCTCAAAAGATTAACTGACAGACTTAATACTCGTCTATTTGCTCTGTGTCCTTAAGGTCCTTAGTTTGCGGACGTGTAAGAAATGGCCTCCATATTAAGTGCACCAGCTACTTTGAAGGAAATATCTTCACACTGTTCTTTTTCTTAAGGTAGCGGTGGCTCTTGGCTTCAAGACAATTCAATCAATCATCCATTACATTAAAATTGTATATTTGTACCCCATTAAAAAGTACATTGTTTGTAAAAGGTTATATATGGGTTTCTAGATATTTACTTTATTATTATATCGCTGAAATTCAGTGTGAACTGTATTTTAAAATAAAGTAATCTAACCTTATAAAAGACTCCATGGTGCAAGCGAGTTATAGCAACCGAGCACCCACCACCTTTACCGATGATAGTGTCAACCTTGACGGATAGAAGGTGTCATTTGGTCAGCACGAGTCCTCCAGATGTTAGTCTCAATTTTCTAAACCGGAGCTGCTACTTCTTTAATCAAGTAGCTCCTCATTCGTCGTGACGAGGTTGAGTTTGATCACGTTCCAGAATAACTGCTTCACAGATAAATTTTAGAAGCACCGGGATCGATCCCGGGATCTCTGGATATGCAGCCAGGAAATCTGACAACTAGACCACAAATGTGTTAAAGATATCCTTATATTAATTAACCTAGCCTTGTATTATAAACAAAAATATCAAATATAAATCATAAGGTTTTTATTCCTACAAGTACAAAAGATCTCGCTCCATCCATGTTCTTATTATTACTACAATCTTAACATTTATCTTTGGAGTTCAAGTTGAAAATAATATCGCCTGTATTTTCTCTTTGGGTTTTAAGTTGATATTTTTCCTTGTTGACTAGCTATTACAGAAAACCAATTAATTGGTATGTTCAATATTACATATTATTATTTTAAAAAATGCTTTATTGGTACTCGATTGCGTAGTTTTATAAATCCAAATCACTTTAGATGAGCTATTAAATTAAAAATATTTCAGTGACCTACATATTGAAACATAGAGTCAGATTGAAAATAAATGTGCATTCTTTTGGCCTATGCTCAAAGAAGGTCCCCACCAATTTTTGTTAAAATTGGTCGAAGCATTTGACAGTTACAGAAAAACAAACAAACGGATCTATTTTTGAGTGGTCACCATCTTGAAACAGATAATGTTCGAGTGGCCACCATCTTTAAATGGATAATCATATTGAAAAACCCGGTGCCTGCGTGGTTTGGCCTAGGTTCAAAGAATGTTCATGCGAAATTTCGCTAGAAATAGTTTGAGCCTTTTATAGTTATCACAGAAAAGAAAGACATACAGGACAGACAAATGAATTGACAAATGGTCAAGTTAATATAGATTCTCGCTTTACTTGTTCGTTAAGATGGGTCCTTATTAAATTTAAGGAGATTTATGGCAGGGAAATTTTACTTGCATCGAGAAAATTTTTGGGGATTATTAGGAATGTAAGGTATATAGCGAGTAGTGTCCTACGACCACTAGACCAAGAGAGAGGTATTGAGTTCTATCCAGCTGCGCATGGTCTATATGACGCAATTATTAGAACCATACATTAATTCATCTCTTTACAATAATAATATGGCCAACATTCATTCGCTATTTGAATTCTGTCTGCCATTTAACCACAAAGTTAGGTTAGGTTAGGCTAGACTATTTCATGTAACCTTACACTGTATTATTGAATGAATTATAATTCTTTGTATCATTATGAACATAGGCTTACTCTTGCTTTTCTTTTCAATATTATTTTATTTATTAGACTTAACTCCTTTGGACGGATCTCAGGTGGCAGTAAAGTTTATCTGTCCCATCCTTCGGACGCAACTCTGGTGGTAGTAAAATTATATCTGTCCCCTTTCCGGAAAGCAATTAGCTTAAAGGCTGGGACTTGGGACTCATTCGACACATCTTGTTATGATTCTTTTTATTACTCCCTTTCTGGCCGCTACAATTATTACACCCGGTCGTCCCTCGGGTCGCCCGAGTATCCCCCGACGTGCTAACACGAGAATGCCAGTTTTTCTCGGTCCCACCCTACTTAAAACCTCGGTTGGACCGCTAAAAACTGGTCATTATCTTCCCACCCTTCCTCACCTTGTTTGAATTTGCACCAATGGGAAACTACAAATTCAAACTGCGAAGAAGGCACTCGAAGCTACATTTGCCTCCCCTCCCTGACGGTTAGGCCACCGACTCAGGTTCATCATCTGGTCGACCCCCTCTCCTTTCACCCAGGAAGAGGAGACAAATCAACGGTCGTTCTCTCCACATTCAAATACTATCGACAAAAATGTCCTTCTCAACTACCCCCTTTGTGTGCTGGGTGAACATTGTTTAGAAGGTTCATTACAGTACACACCATAATTTATACTTAGACCCATTAACTACCATAAATAGGCTCCTACCTTGAAGTATGTACATTCATTACCATTATCTAAGAGCAATTTTCTACATCCTGCTAGATTAACCCTTTATCAATGACCATTACAAATGATTTTTCTATAAGTCTATCTTACTAAACAACTTTGTAACAGTCCTAACTGCTATTCCTTAATATTTTTGATAGGTCCATTACAGACATATTTACAAAGAAAAAATTCAAATTAATATCCCTAGTTCCAACCCTCACTCTAATTAAAACTTCACTCTACCATGCTAACATCCCTTACTTAAACTTGTTGACGGAGGTGTAGTCACTATCGCTCGCATAATCCCTTCCACAGTTCCAAGAAGGCATTTCACCAGGACTGAACCTCCTCCCTCCTTTTCAACTGAGTCCCTTCTGCACCTTTCATTAAGGATATTTATGTACCTGTTTCAGTCCTTTTTTTTTTTCTTACATTTAATTACTAACACAATACCATCTAATATTTCTTGACTCTCGTGTCATTACACTTAGTCACACACTGGTTCCTGTTGGCACTCTTTTTCTTATTAATTAGATATATCACACGATACCTCAAATGAATTATTCACGGTTATAACTTCCCAGGAATTGAACTGTGGACTCTTGTTATTCAATAAACCGTCCGATTATTGTGATTAAATTTCCCCAATTTAATGATACTGTTCGTGGTGTTTTGGGTAATATTTCTTTAGATGAACTGCATTAAAAGTACCTATAATTTCATCAGAGTCCTTGGAGTGGACAACATATGCATTATTATTCCTGATTGCTGTCACCCTACCTGGTCCCTGATAGAGTAAGAATAATTTACTGGTCTCCTTGGTAATGGCGGATGACAATTTATGTGTCTTCACAAGTACAAGATCTCCTATTTTATACTCAGCGGGTTTAGGATTGGTCCTCGCGTCTCGGGCCATTCTCCTACCCGCCACTTGTCCCATGCTGCGGCCGGCCTGTTTCAGCTTCTGTTCTCGGGACAACTCACTCCCTGGCGGAAACTGGAACAGCCGTTCCAGTGGTCTGAGTGGCCAGTAACCGTGAATGAGTTCGTGGGGGGTGAATCCAGTGACAGAGTGTATTGTTTGATTTACACATTCTTCAATCTTGGGAATAAACTTAGGCCACGAGCGGTGATTGCTATGACAATACACACGTAACATTCTTCCTATATCCCTGTGAATTCTTTCTAATGGGTTTGATCCCGGGTGATAAATGGCCGTATATCCCTGTTTGATGCCTCTCTCCCTTAGTCTTTCAATCCAGTGGTGGCTAGTGAATTGGGGCCCATGGTCTGAGACGATCATCCCTGGCTTGCCCATTTCCTGTATATAATCGACCGTCACACAGTTCACGACCGCTCTTGCCGTAGCCCTCCTAATGACATACAGTTTCACATATTTAGTATATAAGTCCATCATACCAAATACATGCTGTGCACCTCTGACTCCCTTTGGTAGTGGGCCCATTATGTCTACAAATACTTTTTCTAAAGGCTGGTGAGCTGTAACTATTTGGAGTCTCCCCTCGGTTTTAGTATTGGGAGGTTTTGTTCGTTGACATATGTCGCACCCCCTTAAGATGTTCTTTACTCTGCGGAGCATTGCCGGAAAGGTGCATGATTCTCTCAATGCCCGGGCCGTCTTGTATACGCCATAGTGCCCATACAGTTGATGATACTCTTCTATCAGATCACTAACTAGACCCTCTGGAATACACAACTTCCAACTCTGAAATCTTTTCACCCATTTGAATAGGACCTCTTTATATATTTGGTACTGTTTGCTTAATTCCTCTGATGCACCGGACCCCCTTAACACTTTAATAACCTTGGCAAGTCGCGAATCATGTTTCTGCCCCTGTCGGAGCTGCTCGACATATTGAAGCTCCTTCCTACTCAGGCGTCCCTTCCCCACGACCAAGCTCATCAACCGGAACTCTCCTTCCTCTGCCGCGCTGAGAGTTTGTTGGGGTGGATATCTTGATAGGGTGTCGGGTACCACTTGATCCCGACCAGGTACGTATTTAATTTGTAAATTGTACTCTTGGAGCAATAGCACCCATCTAGTAATCCGGCCATGTAGAAGCCTGCACTTTCTTAAGAAGGAGAGTGCCTTGTGATCAGTTAGAAGGGTCGTGGGATGACCATAAATGTACACCCTAAACTTTTGACACGCAAAGGTAATTGCCAGTAGCTCTCGCTCAGTGACGGTATATCTCGTCTCTGCATCGTGTAGGGCCCTACTGGCAAAGGCTATTGGCCGCTGTTGTCCCCAACGGTCTAACTGGAACAATACTGCTCCCAGTGCACAAGATGACGCGTCGCATGCGATGTATAGTGGCTTTGTTAAGTTAGGATGTATTAGCATCACACTGGTAAGGAAACTGGCTTTGATTTTCTCGAATGCCTCTTCTTCAGTCTCAGTCCAGTTCCACTGACCATTCTTTCGGGTCAGAGGAAGGAGTGGCCCTATTAGTTCGGCATGCTCCTTATTAAATTTCCTATAAAAATTGATAAGTCCCAAGAACGCTTGTAGATGTTTCTTAGATTTTGGTCTCGGGAAGTTTCTTATGGCATCGGTTTTTTCCGGAGACACTCGTATACCTTCGGGAGTGATGTAATGGCCCAGAAAATTAATTTTTTTTGAAAGGAATACTGATTTTTCCAAGTTGACCGTAATGCCTCCCTCCTTAAGCCGACCTAAAATAATTTGCAGTTTAGTACAATGCTCCTCAAAATCTGGAGTCGCTACCAACAAATCGTCCACATATACCGTTGCCCATGACAAAACATCAGGACCAAGTACGGCCTCCAGACCACGGATAAATTGGCTCACGGATACTGAGAGTCCAAACGGTAGACGCGTGAACCAATATGTACTACCGTTATACATAAATGCGGTGTATCTTTTTGATGGCTCCGTCAATGGTGTTTGCCAGTATGAAGCCGTCAAGTCCAAAGACGTTAGGTATTTGCACCCTTCAAATCGCTGAATTAGTTCCTCCAGGGGTGCAGGAGACTCATGATCCGCCACCAGAATTTGATTGACGCGCCGCGCGTCTAGACAGAGTCGGACCCCCTTACTCTTCTTTTTAACAACCACCACTGGATTAATTATGTCGGAACGAGCGCGCTCTATAACGCCCCATTCTAGCATCTGGTCTAGCACCTCCTTAACTGCTTCCCGCTGACTGTATGGGACAGGATATGATTTACAGAAGAACGGGGATGTGTTTGACACTTCCAAATGGCACACATATTTTGTGTTTAATCCCGGCCGGTTGGAGAATACTTCTTTATACTCCTGTAGTACGCGGCTTAGGCAATCTCGCTGTTCCGAGGTCACGCATTCAATCTCCGATATCTTCTGCTCCAACTCCTGGGGTAAGCTAGGAGTTTTTTCTTCCTCCTTCCTTTCTTCTAGGTCTTGTTTTTTGTTCGGTGAGCTGCGTCCTTGCCCCTGAAATTTTAACTCCTTTTGATTTCTTGCGGCACCAGCGTCTGTCATTTCTTCCAGGTGTCGTGTGTACCCGGGCTTAGAAGTTATATTACCCTTCTCCCATGTGCTGGCCTTTCTTGCATCCTTTCCTGGCGTTTTTGATAATAACTTGCTCGTTACTAACTTTCCTAGTCCCTCTTCAGTGCACTGGTTGTCTTTAGTATAGGCTTCTTGCAAGGCTGCCTCAGGAGTCGCTGTTTTCTTCCATCTTCCGCCATCTTGATTGGTTATGAAGTTCCCGCTTCACAATTACAATACGGTGCTTAGCTTAGCACTGTGTAGGTATCACTGAATTGGTCCGTTTAGCTGTCCTCGTAGCTCCGTCCGTGTCGCTTTCCTCGTAGTTCCCTCCGTGTTGCCGTCCCCGTAGCTCCGTCCGTGTTGCTATCCTCGTAGCTCCGTCCGTGTTGCTGTCCTCGTAGCTCCATCCGTGTTGCTGTCCTCGTAGCTCCGTCCGTGTTGTTGTCCTCGTAGCTCCGTCCGTGTTGTCCTCGTAGCTCCGTCCGTGCTGTCCTCGTAGCTCCGTTCGTGTTGCTGTCCTCGTAGCTCCGTCCGTGTTTATTGCTCACCGTCGTTTATTTCCCCATAATTCTTTTTTTCACCATTCCATATTTTACTATGTACCATGGTGAATCCTGGTCACGTCGCACCAAACTTTGTTATGATTCTTTTTATTACTCCCTTTCTGGCCGCTACAATTATTACACCCGGTCGTCCCTCGGGTCGCCCGAGTATCCCCCGACGTGCTAACACGAGAATGCCAGTTTTTCTCGGTCCCACCCTACTTAAAACCTCGGTTGGACCGCTAAAAACTGGTCATTATCTTCCCACCCTTCCTCACCTTGTTTGAATTTGCACCAATGGGAAACTACAAATTCAAACTGCGAAGAAGGCACTCGAAGCTACATTTGCCTCCCCTCCCTGACGGTTAGGCCACCGACTCAGGTTCATCATCTGGTCGACCCCCTCTCCTTTCACCCAGGAAGAGGAGACAAATCAACGGTCGTTCTCTCCACATTCAAATACTATCGACAAAAATGTCCTTCTCAATCTCTTATGAACTGTACGTACGTCTGTGACACGTCTGACCTCTTTGGTCGGTGGTCCCCGTAATCTATTGTTGTGGTAACAAAGTACCGAGCCATAAGTATTTATTCCAAATGCACTCCGTAGAAGTTGGAACAACTTTAAATTTCTAAGGACCTTCTCTATGGACGGGGTTAAGGAAATAATAACGAGCATACACATGAATTAACATTTATAAGCAAATCCAAATAAGAACATTTAAGAACAATTTTTAGAAAACCTCACTAAATGAATTCTATGAGTATTTATTTAAATTAAATAACAAGTAAAAATAAATTTACGGAAATACTATTTGTATTTATCGAGCTTACTAAAATTAATGCATTTACCACAAACGCATATAATATCGCGTGTTTAAGGATGCGGAACATGTGTACAAAATTAAAATATACCCTCTACGCAATTATGAGGATTGGAGCTACCGATGATGTAGATTAGCCTCATTTTTATTAATATGGATTGGAAAATGCCTCCTAACCGAACTACTGACCCATTCTGGTCGATTATGCCGTAACAAATTAAAACTTGTTTGAATGAAAAAAAAAATTCTCCACACTAGAAGATGTTTAGAGTAATAAAATGGCAAATAAGATTTCTGATGATTATTGTCCGATTGTTGACGTCACCTACTACCACTAACAGGCTCAGATTGATTGCCGTCCGTCTGTCGGATTCTGCCAAGTCAGTAGGGGTTACATTCGGAGGCAGGTATCGGCTCATATCGGGTCTGAGAAGAGATCTGGCCTTGTCTAAAAATACAAAAATAACTGTGGATTTTTGACTACGTGTTAGTTGCACCCGTGTGTGTTAGCGGCCTGGGAAAAATAGCCGTGTGTGTTTGCCCTCACTCTATATTAAAATCCTTCTTATTGTTTAAGGGAAGGTAAATATTTAAATTTACAAAATTTGTCTATGATATTTCCTTTCAAAAATATTTAATTTTTGTTTGTTTTCCCCCCTGGTAATATATATATATATATATATATATATATATATATATATATATATATATATATATAATATATATATATATATATATATATCAGGTAAATGACTAACCTAACCTAAACTAACCTAACCTAACCTAACCTAATCTGACCTAGCCTACCAACATTCCTCCATACTAGTAGTTCTGAAACAAGACCGATCAAAAATTAAACGTCCTATATATCCTCTTAAAGACTTACAGTTGTTAGTATCAAGGCTTTGACTAGCCGACGTTCGCGAATAATCACGGTTTATTAACAGTGTCAGCTAGTACTATGTTTAGACACAAGCTTGATAAAGATGGGAATTCAAGGTAAAGTGCACTGGGGGAAATTGTAAATTGACTTAATATTCCAAGATATGGTCAAGCGAACTAAAATCAAAGTTAAGGAATATCATAAGTAAAATTTTGTTAAGGACAAAAGCAACTTAAACATTCAGCTTCTTTAAAAATAGGCCATAAAAACTAAAATGCTGCCCATTCTCTTTAGGCAATCGATCCTAGGACACCTTGATTTTTAAACATGAGTGTTGCCCTGAATATAAATGTTTAAAACCGAACCTATATAGTGGCCTGTTTTTACCACAGTTATTGCTTTACAGCTTTAAAGTGTTTCAAAAGCTTTGAATTTAACTTATTCTTACGAGTGGGTTGAGATTTGATTAATTTCGATTCTGGCAAGGGGTGTGATATTCACTGCATTTTTCCTGTCATCTCTCCAATTATGTTTTTTTACATCCATTACTGTTTCCTGCCTATGGTATGTGTCAGTTTTTATTTAAGTCATATATTTTCCACTACCGGCTTGCATGGCCTGTCTTAGCTTCATATGATTTAGAATCTAACTCAAGACTAGGACAGTCACAACATCCAGTTCCCAGCCGTTAATTCATCACTGTGAAATGGTAAACCCACATTTCACACTTTTCGTCCATGCCAAGAATCGAACCTGAGACCCTTAACTCAGTAGATAGACAGGCTACCAACTGGGCTAAAGGGTTGGATTCTCCAATCTAATGCATTTAAATAACCTCTTATATTTATTATCTCCTTAGTCCTATCCTTTTATACAATTTTTTTTAATGTGCACTTTATGAACACATTGATTATATCTGAAAATTTACTAATCATCAATTTTCGATCATGCCGGGAAATTAATTGAACGCCCCCTGTTCAGGAATAAATCACAAATATCCGTTCTGTTAAAATCTTCCATGGAGTGACTTTGATTGGTAGTTCTTGAAATAGTTTGCTTGTGAAATGGAGATAGTTTCTGAACGTATCAAAATCCTTCGTTTTTACTACACAACTACTAGACAGAACAATTACACCACCTTCGACAGTTCTTGAATGATTACGAGCCAAGATTGTTGCAATGTGCTTCCCAAATACTTGGGGAACATTTGCGCCTAGTTGCGGCTACATAAACACATAAGCAGCCATGCGGCATATTGCATGAAGAAAAAGGCATAATCTAAACGCCCTTACGAAAATTAGTGTGTGAACATTGGATACATGTTTTAGGTTTAGTCAAAACCCATAGATTAGTTAAATAGCGATAAGGTACACACACCATAATAATTATATAGTAGGTATTTAATAGGAAAAAACTTTCAGAAAATACAAACATACTTTCAGCAGTCTACAGTCAACAATGATAACATTTTACCATATTATTAGTATTATTCAATAGGGATTAATATAGTATATTATATTATATAATAAACTATCATTTAAAAATAGCAACTGCATATCATATGACTTCGCGTATAAATACACGAAAATAGTTTAGGTGGGTTTTATAACTGTCAAATACGTCCCTTCCTATCTAAATCACACAATAGTTATATAAATATGCCTACTCATGAATACATTTTCACATTTATGCTAACAAAACTGTACTGATGGGCCAGTGAGCATCAACCTCATCTGTTATGGTTGACCTGGACGGGGCCGTCGGAGCTCGAATCCAGCTGGGGTGTCCTGAGGATACTTATTCTTTTCCAAGAAAATATTGCTACATTTACTCCCAAACATACCCCCAACTCCCTAAGTCATATCCCGGATGGGTAGTAGTATACGATGCACAAAAAAAATTGGGAAAAATAGTGAAAATATAGATTTTAAAGAAGTCAACAAGAGTTTTTGGGAGATAATATGAGAACAATCTTTGTTTGAAAAACAAACTCAGGTGCATCTCGCCATTATTTTTTAAACTCGGGATATAATAATTACTCAAGCCAAGAGGAATTTGTACAAAGAATGGTGTTTACAGGTCGTAGCACAACCATTTAAGAACGTGTCTAGTAGAGAATTAATTATTTATTAAGAACTCTGACGAGATAACCTTTCGTAAACTAAAATAATATACAGTTATGGTATAAATACTTCATTTACAACCTCAAATAGACAATGAGGAACATCTTTTTATTCCATTAACATAACTAAGTTATAAGCATGATTGTTAAGGTAAGATAAATCGTAACGTTTAAAGCTTCAATGGCTTACTTACATACAAATGATTATTTATTCTACGAAAACAATGGTTTAAATAAAATCTAACCCACTCTAGATTCAAATAGATTAGCATTATATTAATTAATTTAATATTCACTTAAAATTGCCTCTATTTATCTTTACCTAATGTAAGTTGTTCATCTCAATATAAATGTTTCTAACTTACTCGTCCTTTTAAGACCTTACTAGTCTTGACTATAAACAGCCAATAATTATATTTCTTCAACAATAAATGGCTTAACCTACATTTATCTTTAATTGATCAATTTGATTTTCCTTTAGTTTATAAAGAAAATTAAAACATGGATCTATTAATATATTTGTCTTATATTTCTAAGACTTCATATTTGATAATTCGTTATTATAGTAAACATATAATTTAAAAGTATTTAAAAAAATACCAAGGGAGATAAAACTATTAACAAAAGTTTAGTATCTTTAAAATTTTGAGAACTATAATTATATAGCCGATTTAATGTGAAAATAAAAGTTCAAGTATTCAAAACCTTGTTTGTTTGGTTAGTAACTATTATCCATTTCAAAGTGATAACCTATCGGTGGTCACGAATTAAAGTAATGAAAATAAATGGTTTAGTGGGTAGTCAGCCAATATTAATTACAGTTTACTATAAAAAGTATATTGAAACCTTAAGACTACTTAGTTAGAAAAAAAATATTTACTTACCTCGAAATTGGTAAAAATTGTATTACTAAGCCTTTCAAATACTTCACAATAAATTAAATTAAAAAATATTAACATGACTATGGGTGTAAATGAGTTGAAAAGGTATTTTTAAGTATGTTTACGTAATTTTATTTATATTTATTTGAAGCTTTAAACTATATGATTTATTTAGATTTAAAATGTGTAGTTCATTTAAACTTGAATTTTGTATTTTAAGGTCTTGGCACTCACAGCCTTGCTGGTTGCTCCCATCTCAGCCCAATGTGGCGCTATCTATGGAGCTGGTCTTCGACGAATATGGGGCGGTTATCCTGGAATTTATGGTGATTCCAGTGCTGCTACTGCGGCCACCAGTTCTGATTCCCCAGGAGAAGCAGCCCCTTCTGCTTCTGGTGCATCGGGTGTAGGATTAATTCCATATGGAGGAGTATATAAAGTATATAGTGAAGGTCTGATTGGTGGTTACCCTCGAATCCATGGTGACTATAGCGCTGTTGCAGCTGCGGACACAAGTGCTGCTTTTTCAGGTGTAGATACTCCTTCTGCTGCTGCTTCTGGAGCATCTGGCATTTACGGAGGAGGATACGGTCTTGGTCTAAGATATGGTGGACATTGTGGTGGTGGACTTATCAGTGGCTATCCTGGAATATATGGCGACACCAGAGCTACTTCAACGCTGCTGCTGCTGAAAGTGGTTCTTCTTCATACGTAGATGCCTCTTCCTCCACAGCTGCAGCTGCTGCTTCTGGATCATCTTCTTCAGGAATAATCCCTTATAGAAGAATATATGGAATATACGGTGGTGGATTTATTGGCGGTTACCCTGTAATCTATGGTGACGCTAGCACTGCTGCAGCCACCAGTTCTGCTTCCTCAGAAGGAGCAGCCTCTTCTGCTTCTGGTGCATCTTGTGCAAGATTAATCCCATATGGAGGTGTTTATGGAGTATATGGTGATAGACTGATTGGTGGCTATCCTGGAATTTATGGTGACTCTAGCGCTACTGCGGCTGCATCCACAGGTGCTGCTTCTTCAGGTGGAGATGATTCTACTGCTGCTGCAGCAGCTTCTGGAGCATCTACTTCAGGAGTAATCCCCTATGGAAGACTACATGGACTCTATGGTGGTGGATTGATCGGTGGTTACCCTGTAATCTATGGCGACTCTAGTGCCACCGCAAATGCTGCTTCTTCGTGTGGAGCATCTGGCATTTATGGAGGTGGATACCATTCTGGTCTAAGATATTGTGGACTCTTTGGTGGTGGACTGATCGGCGGTTACCCTGGAATCTATGGTGACTCAAGTGCCGCTGCTGCTACCACAAATGCTGATTCTTCAGGTGGAGCATCTGGCATTTATGGAAGCGGTTACAAACCTGGTCTAAGTTATGGTGGACTCTATGGTAGTAAACTGATGTATGGCTACCCTGGAAAGTATGGTGACTCTAACACTGCTGCTACTGCAGCTGCAAGTGCTGCTACTTCGAGTGAAGGCGCCTCTTCTGATACTACTGCTGCAAAATCTGAAGTAGGATTAAGTGTTTCTGAAGGAAGATATGGTCTTGGTCTAGGATGTGGTGAACTTTACGGTGGAGGACTCATTGGTAGTGGTCTGATAGGTGGTTACCCTAGAATCTGGAGTGGAAATGGTGACTCTAGCACTGCCACGGTCGCCACAAGTGCTGCATCTTCAGGCGAGAGTGCATCTTCTGCTGCTGCTGTTTCTGCAGAATTTTAATCAGTATTGTACATCTACGGCTATGGCCACAGGTATTACTTCCTCAATAGAAGCCGACTCTTCTATTGGGGCACCTGCTGGAACTTCTGGAGCATCTAGAATTTATGGAGGGATATACCGAATAGTACATATAAAAAAGGCTGATTTTGGACGTAAAAACAGTATCTGGTATGCCTAGTTATTGAAGTTAAATTTTTACTTTAATATACTCAATCATCAAGTTACATTATCTGTAAATGTCGCTTTTGATAGATATTATTATTACCAATACAATAGCACAAATAATATGGTAAAATGTTATAAATATTAGCCTCAAAGTAATATTAGAATTTTCTAAACTGTTCTTCTGACCAAGATCAGGGTATAATTAATATAACATGAATTTAAAGTGTACAATTATTTTATGTGACAATTATTACTTAAAATTAACAATGTTTTATATAAAATATGAATTCATTATTTTTTTACTTATTTTAATATATCTTGCAACATATTAATCACTTTTACAATGTTATTTTTCACATAAATAATATTATGTATCATAAGAATCTAATTTATATATGTATGTCTATACATGTAAATACATTTCATATTAATACACACACATACAATAGCACAATAGTATCAGTTCTGTATAGTTATGAAACGTGACCTCTTACCTTACATGACGAAAAGAAATTTAGGGTGTTCGAAAACAAGGTGCTTAAGAAGATAGTTTTTGTACAAAACTGTAATAAAATACTGGGGAGTGGAAAATATAACATAATAATGAGTCACATACCCTATAATTATCACAAGACTTTGTTAGGATGAAAAAAATCTCGCAGATCATGGTGGGCAGGACATGAAGCGTGAATAGAAGAAACTAGAACTTTATTAAAGATATTTACTTGTAAATCCAATGGGAAAGTGACCATTGCCAAAACCTAGACGAAGATTAGAGGATAATAGACCTGAAAGAGATAGGATGTAATGAGGTGGACTGAACATAGATAGCTAAATGGAGGGATATGTCAAGCACGTACTTTTGTAAGTGCAGCAATGAACTTTGTAGTTCTTATGCCATAGATCAACTAAGTAAATATGTATATAATGTTAGTAATATAATTATTTAATTTTGTAATGATCTTAATAATGTATATGCCTAGTTGCTTAAAAATAAAATTTAAATAAGATTTTACTCTTGTATATTTATTTGATGTTAATACCTTGTTTTCACTCAGATATGAATGGAGGGCTATAATACGTTTAATAATACGTTTCATTTCAAAACATTTATAAATATTCCAAACTAAATGGCTACTCTCAATATTTAGGTAAAATGAATTTAAGGGTTCCGGTCTGATGCGTAAATTCACATTTTTTATCATATCTCCGAAACTATTTGAGATATGAAATTACTTATCATATAAATTTTTTATAAGAAACATATTTTTATGAAACCAATAACTTTCAAGCTATACGCAAATATATATATATATATATATATATATATTTAACTTTTCGAACATTAAAGGTTAAGTATTCCAACCGTAAAAAAATATATATCTTTTTATTTATATCAACGTTTTATGACCCCTAAATCCTAAAAAGTGGTTTTTGCAATGTTGTCTGTCTGTGTGTGTGTTTGCTTAACCTTAAAATTAAAAGTTGTCAAATAAAAAGCGAAAATAGAAAAAATTGACTTTCTCAAAATTGGCTCTAACAATTTTGATTTTTATTCGTATTCAGGCGTTTATTAGGATTATAGATAAACTGACTATTTTCATTTTCCCATGAAAATGAATTTTAGGCTACTTTACAGAAATGGAAATCTCCGTATCTCCACAAATATTTGAGATAATAAATAACCTATCATTGAAAGATTGTAGTACTATTAAAACTAAAAAACTTTAATATGAAATATATTTTTATAAAACCAATCGTTTCTGAGCTATTGGCGAATATACGTGTTAATACAATTTACTGAGACTACTCCATAGATAAGGGAGAGATAGAATGGACACTCTCTGTAGATCAGCTAGAACACTATTTGAAGCGCTCGAGTGGTGGGCCGCCGAACTAGGCCTTTAGTGCAAAAGTGTGTTAAGTAAACAATTATATTTATACCTTGCCTTTTTTTTTTGCTAATTAAAAAATAAGAAAAGAAAAAGGCTACTATAGAAAAATATACTATCATCGGGTAAATGCTGGTCTGTGTGTACATTTTTACAAACACTAGTTGTTTTATGTTTGCTAATCAAACATAATAAACAAATATATCAAATTTCAGTTTATGTGTTCTTAGATATTTTAAAACTAGCTTTTCAAAGTATGTAAACTATGTATCCATCTAAACACACTATCTAGTTTTTACATGTCTTATCATTAAGCATTTCTTACTTACCACCCAAACTATATTAAGGACAGAGGATTATAAGGGTGACTTTATAAGAACAGTATCAGTGAAAAGAAAACATTGGTAATAGTTTAAAATAGTTTATTGTTTTGTATTTCAACACACATTATAATAGGTAAACAGTGCCATAGAGAGAAAATTATGCAATACATTAGTAAGCTGAATAAAAGTCTATGTAAAGTTACAAACACAAAAATTTGAATTTTTACCTATGGTGACCCATGTCTAATGAAATGAACGTAAAACAATCACATGATTGTTAGTAATATTAACCTAGTTAATCTTTAAATGAGTCATACTGTATTTGAAGAGGTGGATTTCAAAACACACTAAGTCAATTTTTCGCCTTTTCATGTATAGACATTTCGAGTACTATCATTGCTTTCCATAGGAATGAAATAAGGTGATGTGTTCCAAACTGCACTAAGAGTATAACAAACAGATGTATGAACTAAGGCATGTATTCTAAACTGAACATAGTTTTATATTTATGTATCCCAACCTAACCTAAGTCACTGCACATGCACAGTAGGTAGCCACGGTGGTCTATGACTAAGTGTCGTTTGGAATACTTTGCTGCAGTCAATACCGAGACTATTCAATATTCTGCCAGTATTTAAACATTTCAAACTAAAGTCCAACCATCGTTCAGAGTTCTAGTGTTAGCCGTCAGATGCTGCAATTAGTGTTTCCCTTTAGCAGCTCAGAAAGTAATGGTAAATTCTAATGCTCCCGCTTTATTCTATTGTGACTTTATTTATTTGTAGTTGTGCTGTTAGTGCGGAGTGAAGTGTTAATTTGTTTCTGACTGGACAAGAACATAGTGTTCTTATTCATTCAAGTATTAATACTTGTGGGATAAAAATTTCTGCGGAAATGCCAGGAATAGTTCGTCAGAAAAGGGTAAGCCAAAAATAGACTGTTCATACAAACATAGTAATGGGTGTAATGAAGTGGATTTGGATAGTATTAACATCAATAACTTCTTTGAAAAAATACATTAATTTAAAACAAAAATTGAACAAGAGGACCTAGAAATGAGAATCCAAGATCATGGAATGCTGTATTATACTTTGTTCGCAAGACTAATGGCCCTATTGTTCAAGTTTGAGCAAAATCCATATCTATTACTCAGGTTGGGCGCACTAGACTTAATGCTTTATGTAGATATTTTAAAGCCCGAACACAGAAGTCGTTCCAGAAAAACTGAAAATGAAATTAAAATCTCAGCCTCTATTGTTAATTTTATTAGAAAACTCAAGTGCCGCGAGAGCCACTATGGATGCGGTAAAAGATTTAAGAGGCAACCTGTATTAAATGTTAAAAATCTATGGCATGTGTGTAAAAGTGGAATTAATGATTCTGGGCAAACTCTTCCAACTTTGATTCAACTTGTCTTTTGGTGACCCATGAAGGGACCTTTATTCTTTCTGTGATGATTTGAATAGTTCTATAAAAAGCTCGACATGTTTCTAAAAAATGATGGCATTATCACTATTTATTTTGAGATGCAACAAAATCAACCTCTTCCCAAACTGCCAGTGAAGTTTGTTATCTGCGGCAAATATGAATATACAACCTGACTTTCGTCCTGCATTGGGGTTATCAATTTAAAGAAAATGTGCATGTATGTAATTGGACTAAAAATCAGTCTGCAAGGGGTTCTAACGCAGTTTGTTCGGCACTCATGGATATTCTGTTGGTATTATAATTAAGATATCAAGATGATTTAAATAAGCCTCACCCACTGAGACTATTTTCTGATGCACGTTCTAGCCAGAATAAGAACCATACAATAGTTGGCAGCTTGTTGCACTATGTAAAAAACAATAAAATCATTTCTAGAATTGAACATGTTTTCCCCGTGCGAGGTCACAGCTATATGCCCCCTGACAGAGTTTTTGGCAGAATGGAGAAGATATTTAGGAAGTTGGAAGTAAATCAAAGCCCTGAAGAATACCACAATATTTACTGCCAGCACAGTAATTGTGAAATTGTCAGGTTGTGATTGGGATGTAAAAGACTATGTTGTAAAAAGGCTCCTTACAATAATTACAAGAATAGGCTTGCCAGAATTATTGGTGTGAGCCTGGTATTCTTTAGTTTCAAGAAGTGTAAAAAGCACACACTTTGTCAGAAGTGAAGGAAGGGTTTTGTGTCCAAATAAATCTGTATCGGGACAGTGGATTGAGCCCCGGACTCATGGATATCTGGGAGTATTCTACATTATAAATAACACCCTCTATATTGACCTAAGGATCTAAGGCGCTGCTCTCGCAAGTAGGCAGGACTGCTGATGGCAAGGAGGTTGATACTACTATAATATGTGCCAACGAGGAATCTAGAACATTGTTCAAGGTTTTGACTGGCAAACCTAATGGTAAGAAAGTTGGGAAGACCTAGACGGGAGGATAACATTAGAATGGACTTGAAAGAGATAAGATGTAATGAACTGGATTGGGTAGAACTAGTTTAGGTAGGTGGTGTACCTTTGTAAGTGCGGCAATGAAGTTTTGAGTTCCTAATGCCATATACATAGAGTAAGAAAGTAAATTATAATAGGGATGTGCAAAGCTGGCAAAGATGTCAAAGTTCAAATCTTATTTGCTTTGATACTCATAACCTTCGCATCTTCTAAACATTTCGAAGGACGAAGAAAACTTCAGTATATTATCCCAGATTTGAAATATCTCACTAAAGATAACATATATTTTTTAAAACTAATAAACAGTTTTTTTACACCGATGAGTGGTTAATGACACCTATAACATTAGCATAGCTATATTCCATCATAGTTATCATCATGATTAACTGCTTCCCGCTTGCAGCCGGGTCAGTTTAGTAAAATGCCTCCATCTTCCTCTATCCTCCATTCTGATAAATAAGCTAAAACCTTTTAATGTGCCCAGATGTACAAAATAGAAAATTATTATTATTATTTGCACCCTGTCTTACTACCAGTTTGAGTTATACACACTTAGGCCCAATCTTACAATGTCATGTTATTCTATTCGTTAGGGCTTAACATGCAGTTAAGCGATAACAACCACTACTTTGGATTTTACAATGTTTGGTTAGAGCTAGCGTCCTCGTTAAGGTGCTCGTAAAGTTAACGTGAGGTCTACCTTCTGGTTAGCATTTTAACGTCCACATTAACTTACAAACATTCCGCCATATTGTTTTATGGCAATTGGTTTTATTCAAGTGAGGTTATATTATTATTTTTAGAAACTTTGGACAGTTATTTATGAATTCTCTTGTTTTTAATATTGTCCACCTGTAATTAAATATATGTTTCACCAATGATCACCTAATCAAAGATTTGTGGTATTATAATTATAACTTTCCATGTATTCAGTATGTACCTCTTTGGCGAACATGGTACGGCGTCAGACTATCAAGAAAGCGACTCGTGTTCAATCCCATTCATTTCAATTTCTTTTTTCTTTAAAGAACAAATTACTCCCAGTTTAACACAGAGATGATAGTAAAATAATTATGCTAAATTTATTCCTTCTATTTAATATAGCTGTTTAATTTGGGACGCCACCATTTCTTTTGAGCAAATTTGTAGAGGGTGATTTGTAAGTCATCGTACGACATGGGGCAGAGGTTTTTAATTTCTGGTATTTACTTTTATTGCAAATATTTTGGCTTAGGCCTACAATCTCTTCTTTTCTATTAAAAATATGTACATTATTTTCAATGGTTTCACTTTGCAATTTGGAGTTGTCATTACTTGCTGTTAATAGTAATAATTGACAATAGCTGTAGGCCTACCTATCTTTTTATACTCTTGTAAGCTATTATGTGTAGGCCTGAATGGCTAATATGGGACGTGTTTTTTCTTCACTTTCTCCCCTCCAGTACACGCCCATGGTTAATTAAGGGTGGTTTTTAATTGAATATTAAATTGTGTGTTTAAAAATGAACTATGACTCTACTCTTAAGATTTGGAAGCTTTAAAAATTGGGTTAAAACATGCCTGTTTAAAATAAACAGAGTAGGTATACCCATCTTTATTTGGATAGAAACTTATAAGACTGTATGCATATGGATGATTGAATAACATGATGTGTTATAAACAACAACATAAACATGCATTATACTTTAATCTGTTTTCCTAACAACTCCATAACTTTAAAGACATTTAAATAGTTACTTTTACTAACAATCTATTGGTTCAAATTAAGCCAATCAAAAGCTTTGTAACAAATCTAGTGCTCCGAGAAGCTTGATGATAAGAACTAATGGAAGGTACCCGTCCGTAACTTGACGAGAACATCAAAATAGTATTGTAAAACGCAACGCCAAGTTTAACCAATGGTTAGACTTTACGAACGGTTAAATTACGAGGACTTTAACGTGACATTGTAAGATTGGACCTTAGTCTAATGTGTAATTATAGGGTGATTGTGAGATGAAATGGAGGACCTAAAGTTTAACATGGGATCCGAACCACAGTGGAGGCCTGGCATTCCTCACGTTCACAAGTTGTGATTAATACAAGTCTTGTCAGAGGTGGGGCAGGGGGGAAGGCCTTGGCAATC
Source organism: Timema podura (assembly GCA_033556935.1). Classification (NCBI taxonomy): domain Eukaryota; kingdom Metazoa; phylum Arthropoda; class Insecta; order Phasmatodea; family Timematidae; genus Timema; species Timema podura. The sequence continues at coordinate 52,188,594 of JAVRXN010000002.1, read as the reverse complement.
AGATAAATCCGTGCCGGGAAAGAGGATGGAGCCCCAGACCTTCAGCACCTAAGTCCAATGCCTCACCGCCAGGTCACCAATAAAAAAAATTAAAAGTGGTATTATGTGCAAAAACATAAACATAATCTTAGACTTTGACTTTTCTTTGCATATTTCAAGCTTCGCTTCGACTTTACATTTAAAGTGACCTTAGCACAACTCTAAATTATAATATAATGCAATCACATAGCGCTAGTTTTTTTTGCAAAACATATATGTACCATTAGCATAAAGATTTGATGCAGTATTAAAACCATTGACATTATTGCTCTGATCTAAGAAAATGTGGTCTTGATTCAAAATCATGTGTGAAATCGAACTCCAATTTTGTCGAAAAATAATTTTTTATAGTATATATGTATATATAGTATATATAGTATTTATGCAAATAATAAGACAAAATTTTTGAATGTAAATACTCTACAAATAATATATACAAAAATGTATTTAAGCATGAGATATTTTGGTCTTTTTTTTGGGGGACACTAGTTCCGAACACACAAGTTGTGTACACTCATATAGGTCATATTAATAGTTTTTTAACTGTGTTACATAAAAATTATACTAATTCATTTGATAGCAATAGTTTGTTCTGAGCATAGAAAATGTGTTCTTTTTTTTGTATGTAGATCCCTACAACAAATAATATATACAAAAATAAGCATAAGATATTTTGGTTGGTCACACTAGTTCCGAACACACAAGTTGTGTACACTCATATAAGTCTTATTGATATTTTTTTGACATTGTGTTACATAAAAATCATGTTAAATTCATTCAATAGCACCTTCAATAGAAACTCTTTGCCTTAAATTATTCATTATCTTGGCGTTTAAGCCAGGAGTGAATGGAACCTCACTCAACAATCTCATCATTGTCCTGCGAGATGGCAAAGCGAATACTTTAGATAAGAGTCTGTAGCCTTTTCCACTTTGCTTAAAGAGAGAAAGAGCTAAAATCTTGTCATCTAAAGTAAAACGTCGGCCCTTTGCCTTGAAAGGTTTGTTTCTTAATTGTGAGATTAAAAATTTATATGTCACATTGTCTACATCCTTACCCCATTCCTGGAAATGATCTAGATTTGACATTTCTTCTGCCACTCGTAAACGCTTACGAAAAGAAGAGTTTTTCTTCTTCAAAATACTAGCTTGCCGCTTAAGTCTCAAAGTTGCCTTGTACATATGCCTAGCTTTTGGTGTAAGTTGAACTTGTCGTGTTGTGTTCACTGCCCGTAAACTGCCTTGAGGAACATTTCTTGAACCTAAAACAATATAATGAGCTATCTCAATGTAAAACTAACAAAAATATTGCAATTAAGTGAATAAGTTGTCAAAAGTTTATGAATTATCTAAGGATCCGCCTTGGTGGAGTAGTGGTCTAACGTGTCAGTCTTGTGTTGGACTTTACTGCCAAGGACGGGGAGAGCGAGGTTTGAATCTCGTTCGGGTGGTTTTTCCAAAATGGTTTTCCAATTTACTTCCAAGCAAGTGTGGGTTAACTTCCTTTGAAACACATCCTCCCACATCCTTAACCCATTAGCGTAATTAGTATTTAAGTAAATAACCAAAATGGGCAGTAAGGTGTGGCGCTAAAAACAATATTATCTAAGTAATATATATTTTTTTGACATTTGGTCAACTTGCACTTGTATTTTAGATGGTTCAAACCCCTGTCAGGTCAAAGTTTATCTGTCCAAACACAGTGCAAAAGTTAGTGTGATATGAAGATTTCTATTTGAAATTCAGTATAAGTTTGGTTCTAGGTACCCTTAGCTTGTGTAAGAGGCCTGAAAAACAATTATTGTATTCACCATCTGGTGGCTGTTAGTTACAAATAATTTCTTACACCTTTATTTGTTAGTCTTTGGCAGATAATTAGGTGTTGTTTAAATTAACAGTGTGGGAGGGCTGGTTCAGCCCCTTAGTAACCCGCAACCGCTTCCACTGCTATGGCCCAGTTTAAACTGTTATACATACTTGAATCAACAGTGGGATCACAGGTTGCTGTTGCATCACATAATGAAAATGATGTTTAAGGGCAACCAGTTGGTTCTATTGTAACCTCAATACTTGTGGAAGGAGGAAGTTCTCCACTCTGTTGACTTTTGTTGATCATAAGTCCTGTGAATGAATATAAACACCTTGTAGTGACTGTCATAGAGCCTAGCAACATGTGTAGATGTTATATATTTTTCTCTCATAAGTAATAATGACAAAAGAAACATTTTATGCACTAGTATAATAACTTTTCAATAAAAGTGACAATTTCTTTCATTTAGTAAATATTAGTTAGACCTAATTTTCACTGATATTTTAATTTTATTACTTAATTAGGACCTGTTAGGAAGACCAACCAAAATAAACTATTTAAATCCACTAAGACTTCTCTGTTATTAAAGTATGGTGTCATGTTTTGAATCTATGTTTTTCAATTTTTGTGTGAAAATAATATTTTTGTGAATTTTTTTTTAATAGACTGGAAAATGATATGCTACTTTAAGTGTGTGTCAAATTAAAGGTCAGATCACATGTTTGCAAAACTTTTTAATTTTAGTGAGACTTTTTTATTGAATTATGGCAAATCAAGAAAAAAATGCCAACTGGACAGTGTTTTCTGTAAAATGCTGTAATCCTTTAGATTACACAACAGCTGTTCAGCTTGTTCTTGATTTATATAACAGAGATGATATGAGCAGAGTGATGCCAGGAAAGAAAGATGATGTTATGGTTTAGAGGGACAAACAACAAAAAATTAATTTGCAAAAACCTCTTCTTTTGACAATAATTTTAGAGGCAGGTTAAAAAACTTTTTTAAAAATTTAAAAAAGATTTAACTAAAGTGTACTATCCCCAAATTTGCATACATGACCAAATGCAGGGCAGTTATACCAGTTTCATTCATTCATGTCGTTTGGGGTCAAACGCTCAAACCATTTCTTTTGAGAAATTATTTTTTCATTTAGGAAACACTACCTACAGGCTCTGTTTATTCCATCTGTCACAATAAAACATAAGCCATTTTGATAGATTTTGTTATTATTTTATTATTAATTAATTTCGAAGACTACATTTAGAAATAGCGCTCGCTGCATTTGGGTTTCAACATTCCACAACTTTACAACTTTGAATGAAAGTAGCTACAGATGAAAACTTAAAATTAATATATGACACTAATTGTCAGCAATTTGGGTTTATAGCCCAAGATCCCTTTTAGATTACTTTTTCTTCTTCTAAAATAACCTTAGTCACTAAATTTATAATACCATTTAAACACTCAATGAGGCATAGTCAATGATAATAAATTAGAGATGATTAAAAAAAGTTATAACAAACAATTCAAAACAAAACTCACCTACTTAAGTGATTAGTAGGCCCACTGGTAATAGTTGAACATATTTGTTACGACCAAACATCAAATTCCAGCCACTTTTATATCAAACATAAGTTAGGATTATATTAAGCCTACATTTTAGTATAAAATGGTACTTACTGCTTTCAGGCCCAACTAATGACCCGTAAGGATTGAGCAAATAATTCTTCTCTGAAGGTTCTTCAGAGAATCCTAAAGTAAAAATAAAAAAATACTATAATTGTAGTAGGTACAGACTCAATAACTCAAGTAAAATAAATTTTAGTTCACAAAATATAGCCTATGTCAAAATAAGGTAGGCACCAGATACCTCAAACATCGTACTTGTAGGCTAGGCTATATAAAATACATGTCTCGGGGCCTACCCTAGCTCTATAAATTTAAGTTAATGCTAATACACAATATTATGGCATTGATGTAAATATTGTTTACTCTCAGGTTATGTGAGTTGATTAATAATAAAATATATTTTATTGCATTCCTGATGAGAAAAAAATAGCTATTAACAATTAACCTTTTTCTACTAACTTAAACCACAGCTGTATTCATAGGTGGTACAATATCTGTGATATCAAAATATAATGTCTTAATAAAAGAAATTAATAAGTCTTAGACCTATAAGTACCTGGTAAATGTAAAGCTGCCAGAGAATATGGTTTCCACCTTTTGGAAGCTTCCATTCTACAAGAAGGAATAAAGTGACTTTCACATATTCTGAATGTGTTATAAACCTGCATCGGATGCATTAAAGCTATTTTGTTATTATGAATCCTCTTTATCCATGTTTCATAAATATCTTTTTCATATACAGGAAAACAATGACGAGGAAAATGTTTTATCCTCACATCCAGGAACACAACATTTCTTCACCCCTCCCATTATGAAATTAAATTAACTGCATAACCAATTATTATCGGTTGTATTTAAAATAAAATTCCTTTTCAAGACCAAAAATAATAGCTACTAATCTTTCTTCAACACAAAACAAAGTTACAAGAAGTCTGCCATTTTGAACAAGATGAAATTCAAATTTCAAAACAAACACTACGTCATGCCGGCACAGTAACGCTCAAGCGGCTGGCTGCCGTATTAACTTAGTTTCATCTTGTCCCTATAGAGTGCCCAGCCCATGGACTACTCAAGTTTTAACGCAATATTTCTCTATGCCATAGAGTATGAAATAAGTAACTATTAAAAAGTGTGTGCTCTATTTCTTTCAATCTTTTAGGTGAAATGTTTGTACAGAAATGATCTATCTCTATCACTATAGATTCAATAGTCAATATTTATTTATTTTATTGGTCAAAATTTATAAATGAGGGATTTAATAGCAATGCTATTACCATAAGATATGCAACCCCTTGTAAAATTTTGAAAATTTTAAACCGGAAGTCGACATTTTAAAACGAAGTCTTGAACCTTGAGGACCCTATGTCAATATTTTTACTTTTTCGCTATTTTACAGGTAGATAAAGTATTGTGATCGTCAGAAAAAAATTCAACTCAAGATTTTGATGAATGTCGACGTTTCATGATCTCCGAATCCGAAAAAGTTGTTTTCGCAATGCCATCTGTCTGTCTGTCAGTCTGTATGTACCTCGGGCTAGAGACTAAACTATTTTACCGATAGGGCTAAAACTTGATATTTATGTTTTCATAGGGTTACCCCGAGGAATTTTTGGAATTGGTTCCAGTCTGATGCGTAAATTCTAATTTTTAATTTGTTCGCCGTAAGTCTTTGAGATATGAAATAATTTATCAGTGCAAAAATGTAGATCTTTTTATAATAAATATATTTTATTTGAATTATATTTTTATAAAACCAATAGTTTTCAAGCTATACGCAAATATATATATTTTATACATGTTCCGACACTTTAAGGTTAAGTATTACAACCGTCAAAAAGATCTAACCCGAGATGTTGATGGATGTCAACATTTCATGACCCCCGAACCCTAAAAATTTATTTTTACAACGCCGTCCCTCTGTCTGTCTATGTGTCATTTGAACCCTAAGAATAAAAGCAGTTTACTAAAGAATGAAAAGAGAAAAATTCCATTTTCTCAAAATCGGCTATAACGGTTTTGATTAAAATTCGTATTTAGGCGTTGATTAAGTTTATAAACAAAATGACTTTTTTCATTTACCCATGGAAATGACTTTTAGGGCTCTTTACAGAAGCAAAATATATATATCTCCGCAACTATTTGAGATATTATATAAATTATCCTTGTACAATTTTAATACTATTAAAAATAAAAAACTTTAATTTGAAACATATTTTAATAAAACCAATAGTTTCTGAGATATTGGAAAACACATTGATACAATTTTGTGAGCTTTAGCTGTGAAGAGATACTACCTAAATTTAAACGCAATAATTTTCTAATGCCATAGAGTAAGCAAATAAGTAAGTCTCTCAAGAAATTGATGTTGTTTTTCCTTTAATCTCTTAGGGGAAATGTTTGTACAGCCAAGGGGTGGATCCAGGATTTTCGTGAGGTAACTTGAGAATAATCTTCTAATGAAGGGTATAAGACGAAATTTGCTATTAGTATTGAAATTTACTAAAATCAAATAATAATAACATTAAAAAATACTGGTTATATAACCCTTCCTTCATCTCTGACAAGACGTGTATTAATCACAACTTGTAAATGTGAGGAATGCCAGGCCTCCACCGTGGTTCGGATTCCACGTTAAGCTGTAGGTCCTCCATTTCATCTCACAATCACCCAACCATCACACATTAGCGTAAGTGCGTATAACCCGAACGGGTAGTAAGACGCGGTGCTAATAATAATAATTTAACTCCACTCCATAGTATAGCTAGTTATTTATCATTCTAAATCGAAATTTTACCTCTAAGCCCTAACATATTATGTGTGTGGTATTAGTCTAAGATTTTGTTTAAATCACGTTATTTAAAAATAAATTACTTTAAAGATATTTATTTATTATTAATCATTGAAATATTAATAGTAAAATGATAAAATAAATTTAAACCTAAACAAGGTTTGTGCAGGAATGTGAGATGTGCGCAACTTAAATTTGAATAATTTAATTAATGCCAATTTTCATCATTTTAATACTTAATGTAATTGCCTTAAGCAATAATAATAACTACCGTATATTACTCATTTTAATAATATTATTAATAACCATTATAATAATGAAATCTGGTTAGTGAGATAGTATTGCGTGACAATAAAATTAATAATGACTTTAACAATCTTTTAATTGAGGTAATTTCTTAAAGGGGGCGCGAGCCCCCCACGCCCCACTCCTGAATCCACCTCTGGTACAGAAATGATCTCTCTAATATTTTGGATTCAGTAGTTAATAATTACCTATTTTATTGGTCAAAATTAATAAAAGAGAAATTTAATAGCAATGCAATTATCATAAGATGTGCATCCCCTGATAAGATGCCGAAAATTTTAACCGGAATTCAAAATTTTAATACGAAATGTTGAACCTTGGAGACACATTATCGATATTTTTATTGGTTCAAATGTACAAATGAATTTGTTAATTCTTTAGAAATAAAATTATCCAATTTAAAACAGTGAGTCAAAAAATATTTTACGTATGTATAGCACAATTTGTTCTCGGGTTCGCTAATGTATATTATATTACGAACTTTGAGTAAATATCTAGATTTTTAAACACTAGAGCAAGAAAGTCCGTGTGGAGTTCCGTACCATTTATTACTTTCTCTGTGGCTCATCTTTAGAACCTATGAGAGTTACTGGTCTATACAAATATGCTGCAACTCTTGCTATAAAGTATAACAAAGTTTTAAATGTGTACGAGCTCACATGTGAAATTAAAGGATTCGTGTTTGTAGCCTTTATACTAATATTACATAATAAAACATCAACGCCCATTTAACATTCTACTGACTATTCATAGCTTTTGATTAATTATTGAGTTGTATTCGAATATTAATGTGGTTATCCGAATATATCTCCCTCTTTCCGTTTCTACTGCTTCATATGAGAAATGTTATATCAATTTTAAATTATTTAGAACTTATTTAAGATTGACTATTGACCAGTAGACTTTGGTTGTTTCGGGGGTAAAGTGCTCACCTCAGGGCCCGATGTTAATGGGTTCAAATCCAGATGGGGTCAACGCATTTTTTCTCGCGTGATAAAATCCCGTTGCACAGTTTCCTTTGGAGATAGAGTAAAACTGTAGGTCCCATATCAGTTTTGGCATGTAAAAGAATCCTGGAATATCGGGGAAAATACATTTCCCAGTAAAATTGGTAGACTCTTTCATTCTCGCTCATAGAAGTTGACGTCAGTTCAGAACGTGCAGGTAAAAAACCTCAAATAAATATAAAAACTATCAAATAAGAGCGATTATCCAATCCTTTCATAATTTCGATTAAATATAATATCGTTAAAGATATCAATTATGATAACGTAATCAATTAATTTGATATAATTAAAATCATAAAAGTGCAATTAATTGTCTATATTTAGGGCTATAAATACATGTGAATGAGCTTTATTTTTACTCTGTACACACAAATTATTTATAAGCAATAAATATATTATATTTATTTTACTATTATTTTTTCCAAAATAATAACTAAGGGGACCAAAAATAAAACCTTGCACAAGGTACATGAAGATTAATTATGACACTGCCACTGAATATAACGCCAGTTCCACCCTTCTTTGATATCAAGTCCTGTACACTGAATACGAATATAATATAGTAACGCCTTTCCATCTTATCACTGATTATGCATATGGCTGGCTCACGTAATAAAAAATGAATAGTATAACTTAGATGGGCTTTTTTATCACCACAAGACTTTTTTGAAAAAAACACGAGGTATTTGAAATATGTTTCACATGCGAATTACAGATATCTATATCTAGAAGTAAGGCCGAGACATGCTTAAGAAAACACGATTATCTGCCCGGTTGAATGAGGTGAACACAGGCAAACCCCGGTTGGCGCTTATTCAGGCAAAGCAAGTTAAGGGCGACAATAAGCGAGCTAAACAGATTGAGCGGCTGCCACTTTTAGCGATGATAGTGCCAACATTTGCGTATAGAAGGTGTCGTGTGGTCAGAACAACCAGCCATTGATCTCAGTTTTTTAAACCGGAGCTGCTACATCTTTATTTAAGTAGATCCTTATTTGAGCTCACGAAGATATGTTTGACTACGTTCAAGACACACTGCTTCAAAGATAAATTTTAGAAGCCCCGGGGTGTGAACCTAGGACCTCTGGATCTGTATTCATTTACTTTGACCATTTGACCACAGAGGTGTTCAAAATATCATTATGATCAATTAAATTGCTTGATATATTTTATGATCATTAGTGGTGTGTGAAGTTTTGAAATTTCAAAGTTAATGTTGAAGGTAAAACATGATCTTTGACTTCGACATTTTTAAACTATTTCAGAGAAAGAAGAAAACTACGATACATTAAGCACATATTTGAAATAATACAAGACATACTTCTACATGTAATCATTTTCAGAACAGCAACTAAGCAGTTTTTAACACCGACAACGAGTCAATTAAATTTATAACTTAAGCATGGATACATGCCTACTTGTGATAAGATGTTCATATGTAGTTTTTATCGTAAAAAAATTATGGATGCAAAGAAATCATTTTAATTTTGAGAACTTCCTTTTTTATAAATCTGATAAATAAACCATATTTTTCCACTGATATTTTGACTTGTTATAGTAATAAAGTATAAAAAAATTAAAACAGTAGATTTCTTAGCACCGCATTATAAAAACAATTACTTGAAAAATGGCCCCAATTGGGGTAGATCATTATAAACAACGTCTTCGAAAATCAACCTTCAAACCGTCATATAGGAGAAAGAATTTTTAATAATTTCGTTAAAAATCAACCCTCAGTTGGGAAGTAGAATTTGTAATGGTTTCGTGAAAAATTATACCCTGGTAAGAGGGAATGTTATTAACA